>JAIUJO010000320.1:17500-22500 GCA_023846275.1 Vanilla planifolia | reverse complement strand
GTAGAAGAAGAAGGAGAACAAGAAGAAGAAGAAGAAGAAGGAGGAGAAAAAGAAGAAGGAGAAGAAGAAGAAAAGGTCGAAGGAGATGACAAAGAAAAAGAAAAACAAGTCGAAGAAGAAAAAAAAGAAGAAGAAACGGAGGAACTAGATAATGATGAAGAAGTAGTAGAAGTAGAAGCTGAAGCAGAAGAAAAAGAAGATAAAGAAGAAGAGGAAGAAGAAGGAGGAGAAGGAGAAGAAGAAGAAGAGAAGAAGAAGAAGAAGAAGAGAAGAAGAAGAAGAAGGAGTGGTAGGCAAAGAAGAAGATGAAGAGGAAGAAAAAGAAGTAGAAGAAGACAAAAGAGGAGGAGAAGAAGAAGAAGAAGGAGAAAAAGAAGAAGAAGAAGAGGAAGAAGAAGAATAGGAAGAAGAAGAAGAGCAGGAAGAAGAAGAAGAAGAAGAAGAAGTACTAGAAGAAGAAGAACAACAACAAGAAGATGAAGAAGAAGAAGATTATGAAAATGAAAAAGAAGAAGAAAAGTAGAAGAAGATGAAGAAGAAGAAGAAGGAGAAGAAGAAGAACAAGAAGAGGAAGACGAAAGAGGTAGAACAAGAAGAGAAAGAAAAAGAAAAAAAATAAGAAGAAGAATAATTAAAAGTAAAGGAAGAAGTAGAAGAAGAAAATGGTGAAAATTAAGTAGAAGAAGAAGGAGGAAAAGGGGTAGTAGATGAGGAAGTAGAACAAGAATAGAAAGAAGAAGAATAAAAATAAGAAGAAGAAGAAGATGTGATTGATTATGATGAAGAAGAAGAAAACAAGAAGAAGAAGAAAATGTAAGAGAAGAAGTAGAAGTGGCAGAAGAGAAAGAAGGAGAAAATGGTAGAATAAGAAGGTTGAAGAGAGGATGAAGAAAGAGAGGGAGAAGAAAAAGAAGAAGAAGAAGAAGAGAAAGAAGTAGAGGAATAAGAAGAAGAAAAATAAGAATAAGAATAAGAATAAGAAGAAGAAGAAGAAGATGAAGAAGAAGCAGAAGACAATGAAAAAGAAGAGGAAGAAAAAGAAGAGGAAGTAGAAGAAGAAGAAGAAAAGAAGAATAATTAGAAGAAGGAAAAGAAGGAAAAGGACACGAAGAAAAAGAACAAGAGAAAGGGGAAGAAGATGGAGAAGTAGAAGAAGAAGAAAGAGGAGGAGGAGGAGGAGGTGAAGGAGAAAAAGGAGGAGAAGAAGAGAAATGACAAGGGGAGGAACAAGAAGAAGAATTAGAAGAGAAAGAAAAAGAAGAGGTAGAAGATGAAGTAGGCGAAGAAGAAGAAGAAGAAGAAGAAGAAGAAAACGTAGAAAAAGAAGAAAAAGAAGAGAAAGAAGAAGAAGGAGAAGAAGAAGAGGAAGTAGAAAGCAAAGAAGAAGAAGAAGGACAAGAAGAAGAAGTAGAAGAAGAAGAAGAGGAGGAGGAAGAAGAAGAAGTAGTAGTAGTGGAAGAATAAGAAGAAGAAGAAGAAAAAGAAGAAGTTGAAGAAGAAGATGGAGACGAAGGGGAAGAAGAGGAAGAAGAACAAGCGAAAAGACAAGAAAATGAAGAAGAACAAGAAGTAGAAAAAAGATGAAGGATACAAAGATGGAGAAAGATGAAGAAGAAGAAGAAGAAGAAGAATAAGAAGAAGAAGAAGAAAAGAAGAAGAAGAAGAAGCAGTAGAAGAAGAGTAAGGAGAATTAAATTGAGAAGAAGTAAAAGAAGAAGAAAAGTGGTAGGTGAAAAGGAAGAAGAAGAAGAAGAAGAAGAAGTAGTAGAAGAAGAATATAAACAACAAGAAGAAGAAGATGAAGAAGAAGAAGAAAATGAAGAAGAAGAAGAAGAAGAAGATGTGAATGAAGAAGAAGAAGATGATGATGTACAAGAAGAAGAAGAAGAAGTAGAAGGAGAAGCCAAAAAAGAAGAAAGGTAAGAAAGAGAAGAAGAAGAAGAAGAAGATGAAAAAGAAGAAGAGGAAGAAGAAAAGGAAGAAGAGGAGGAAGAAGATGTAGGATAAGAAGAAGAAGAAGAAGAAGAAGAAAAAGAAGAAGAGGAAGATGAAGATGAAGAAGTGGAAGAAGAAGAAGGAGAAGAAGAAGATGAACAAGGAAAAGAAGAAGAACAAGAAGTAGAAGTAGAGGAAGAAGAACAAGAAGAAGAAGAAGGAGAAGAAGAAGAAGAAGAAGAAGAAGAAGAAGAAGAGGAAGAAGAAATAGTAGAAGAAGAAGAAGAAGATGGAGAAGAAGAATGAGAAAAGAGGAGGAAGAAAAGAAGAAGAAGAAGAAGAAGATGTTGATGAAGAAGAACAAGAAGAAAAAGAAGAAGAAGAAGAAGAAGAAGAAGAAGAAGAAGAAGGAGAAGAAGAAGAAGAAGAAGGATAAGAAGGAGAAGAACAGGAAGAAGAGGAAGAAGAAGATGAAGAAGATTAGGATGCAGATGTAAAAGAAGGAAAGGAAGGAAAAGAAGTGGAAGAAGAAGATAGAAAAGAAGAAGAGGAAGAAGAAAAAGAAGAAGAAGAAGAAGAAGAAGAAAAAGAAGAAGAAGAAGTTGTTCTTATTGATGATGATGTTGATGATGATAAAAAAGAAGACGAAGGAGAAGAAGAAGAAGAAGAAGAAGAAGAAGAAGTGAGCTAAGATGAAGAAGAATGGGAGTAAGAAGTCGAAGAAGGCAAAAAAAAAGAAAGACCAGGAAGAAGAAGAAGAAGAATAAGAAGAAGAAAAGAGGAAGAAGAGGAAGAAGAAGAAAAAGAAGCAGAAGAGGAAGTAGAAGGACAAGTAGAAGAACAAGAAGAAGAAGAAGAAGAAGAGGAAGAAGAAGGAAAAAAAGAAGAGGAGGAAGAACAAGGAAAAGAAGATGAAGAACAAGAAGGAGAAGTAGAGGAAGAAGAAGAAAAAGAAGGAGGAGAACCAGAAATAGAAGAAGATAAAGTGCAAGAGGAAGAAAAGGAAAAAAATGAAGAAGTTGGAGAAGAAGAAGAAGAAGAAGAAGAAGAAAGGAGTATAAGGAGAAGAAGAAGAAGAAGAAGATGATGAAGAAGGAAAAGGGCAAGAAGGAAAAGAAGAAGTAGAGGAGGAGGAAGAAGAAGAAGATGAAGAAGAGGAAGAAGAAGAAGATGAAGAAGAGGAAGAAGAAGTGGAAGTACCAGAAGAAGAAGAAGAAGAAGTAGAAGAAGTAGAAGAAGATGTGGAAATATAAAAAAAGAGGAAGAAGAAGAAGAAGAATAATAAGAAGAAGAAGGAGAAGGGGGAGGTGTAGAGAAAGAAGAAGAAGAAAAAGAAGAAGAAGAAGAGTAGAAGTAGAAGAAGAAGAAGAAGAGGAAGAAGAAGGAGGAGGAGGGGAGGAGGAGGGAGAGAAGGAGAAAAAAAGAGTAAGAAGAAGAAGAAGAGGAAGAAGAAGAAGAAGATGGTGAAGAAAAAGAAGAAGAACAAGAAGAACAAGGTGGAGAAGAAAGAGAAGTAGAAAAAGAAGAAGAAGAAGAAAGAGCAATAAGAAAAAAATGAGAGAGAGGAGAGGAAGGAGAAGGAGAAGAAGAAAAGGAGGAAGAAAATGAATAATAATAATAACAAATAAAGAAGAAAGAGAAGAAGAAGAAGAAGAAGAAGAAGAGGAAGAAGAAGAAGAAAAAGAAGGAGAAGAAGAAGAAGTAGAAGAAGAAGAAGAAGAAGAAGAGGAAGAAGAAAAGGAAGGAGGAGAAAAAGGAGAAGAAGAAGAGGAAGCAGAGCAAAGAGAAGAAGGAGAAGAAGATGAAGAACAAGAAGAAGTAAGAGAAGAAGAAGAAGAAGGAGAGGAAGGAGAAGAAGAAGAGGATGAAAAAGAACAAGAAGAAGAGGAAGAAAAAGAAGAAGAAGAAGAAGAAGATGATGATGATGATGATGATGATGATGATGATGACGACGATGATGATGAACTGGAACAAAAAGAAGAAGAACAAGAAGAAGAAAGAGGAGAAGAGTAAGAAGAATAAGAATAAGAATAAGAAGTAGAAGAATATGGTGAAGAAGAAGAAGAAGAGGAATAGTGAGAATGAGAAAAAGAAGAAGGAGAAGGAGAAGAAGAACGAGAAGAAGGAGAAGGAGAAGAAGAACGAGAAGAAGGAGAAGAAGAAGAAGAAGAAGAAGAAGAAGAAGATGAAGAAGAGGAGGAAGAAGAAGAAGAAGAAGACGAAGACAAAGATGGAGAGAAAGTAGAAGAAGATAAAGAATAAGAAGAAGAAGAGGAAAAAGAAGAAGTACAAGAAGAAAAAGACCAAAAAGAAGAAGAAGTGGAAGTGGAAAAAGAAGAAAAAAGAGATGGAGAAGAAGCGAAAGAAGTAGAAAAGTAAGAAGAAGGATAAGGAGAAGAAGTAGGAAAAAGGCAAAAAGAAGAAGAAGAAGAAGAGGAAGAAGAAGAAGATATAGAGGAGAAAGACAAAGAAGATGAAGAAGAAGAAGAGGAAGAAGTGGAAGTAGAAGAAGATGAAGAAGTAAATGAACTATAAGAAGAAGAAGAAGAAAAAGAAGAAGAAGAAGAAGCCCCCTTTTTTTGAACTCTAGATGGGGAAAAAGAAGTAGAAGTAGTAGAAGAAGAAGTGGAAGAATATGGAGAAGAAGGCGAAGATGAAGGTGAAGAAGAAAAAGAAGGAGACGAAGGAGTAGAAGAAGAAAAAATAGAAGAAAAACAAGAAGAAAAGGAAGAGCAAGTAGAAGCAGAAAGAGAGGTAGAAGAAGAAGGGCAAGAAGAAGAAGAAGAGAAAGAAGAAGAATAAGAAGATGAAGATGAAGACGAAAAAGATGAAGAAGAAGTGGAATATGAAGATGTAGAGGAAGAAGAAGGAGAAGAAGAAGTGAAAGTAGAGCAAGGACAAGAAGTGTGAGAAGAAGAAGAAGAAGAAGAAGAAGAAGTAAGAGAAGAAGAAGGAGGAGAAGAAGATGAAAACTGAGAAGAAGAACATGATGAATAAGAACAAGAAGAAGAGGAAGAAGAAGATTAATAAGAAGTGGAAGATGAAGGGGAACAAAAGTAAGAGAG
>JAIUJO010000320.1:7500-15000 GCA_023846275.1 Vanilla planifolia | reverse complement strand
AAAGGAGTAGAAGGACAAGAAGAAGAAGAAGAAGAATAAGAAGAAGAAGAAGAAGAAAAAGAAGTAAAAGGATAGGAAGGAGAAGAAAACGTAAGAGAAGAAGAAGAAGAAGGAGAAGAAGAAGATGAAGAAGAGGAAGATGAAGAATAAAAATAAGAATAAGAAGAAGAAGAAGTGAACAAAGAAAAAGAAGATTAAGAGGTAGAACAAGAAGAAGAACAAGATCAAGAACAAAAAGGCAAACAAAGAAGACGAAGGAGAGGAAGAAGAAGAATAAAAATAAGAATAAGAAGAAGAAGAAGATTAAGAGGTAGAAGAAGAAGAAGAATAACATCAAGAAGAAAAATGTAAATAAAGAAGAAGTAGAAGAAGTAGATGAAGAAAATGAAGAAGAAAAAGAAGAAGAAGAAGAAGAAGAAGAAGAAGAATAAGAAGAAGGCGAAGAAGAAGAAGAAAGAGAAGAAGAACGAGAAGAAGAAGAAGAATAAGAAGAACATGGGAAGAATAGGAAGGAGAAGAAATAGAAGAGGGAGAAGAAGGAAAAGAAGAAGAGGAACAAGAAGGAGAAGTAGAGGAAAAAGAAGAAGAAGATAAAGAACAAGAGGAAGAAGAAGAAATAGATTGAGATGAAGAAGAAAATGGAGAAGAAGAAGAAGATGATGATGATGAGGAATAAGAAGAAGAAGAAGAAGAAGAAGAGGGAGACGAAAAAGAAGAAGGAGAAGAAGATGAAGAAGAAGTAGAAGAAGGAGACAAACTAGAAGAAGGAGAAGAAGATGAAGAATAGGAAGAAGAAGAAAGAGACAAAGAAGAAGAAGGAGACGAGGAAGATGTAGGGGAAGAAGAAGAAGAAGAAGAACAAGAAAGAGAAGAAGAAGAAGTACAATAAAAAGAAGAAGAAGCAAAAGAAGTAGAACAAGAAAAAGAAGTGAACAAAGAAGAAGAAGATGAAGAGGAAGAAGAAGCAGAACAAGATGAAGAAGAAGAAGGCAAAGAAGATGAAGAAGAAGAAGAAAAAGAAGAAGATAAAGAAGAAATAGTAATACAAGAAGAAGATGATGATGATGATGAAGAAGTAGGAGGAGAAGAAGAAGAACAACAACAACAGTAAAGGGAAGAAGAAGAAGCATAAAATGAAGAAGAGCAAGAAGGAGAAGTAGAGGAAGAAGAAGAAGCAGAAGAATGGGAAGGACAAGAAGAAGAAAAAAAACGAGAGAAAAAAGAAGAAAAAGAAGAAGAAACAGAAGAAGGAGAAGAAGAAGTTCGAGAAGAAGAAAAGGAAGAAGAGGAAGAGAAGAAGAAGAATGAGAGAAACAAGAAGAAGAAGAAGAAGAGGAAGAAGAAGAAGAAGAAGAAGTGGGTAAGAGCAAGAAGAAGGAGAACAAGAAGAAGAAGAAGGGGAAGAAGAAGAACTAGGAGAAGAAGGACAAGAAGTGGGAGAAGAAGAAAAGGAAGAAGAAAGACATGGACATGATGAAGAAAAATATAAGAAAACAAAGAAGAAAAAGAGAAAGAAGAAGAAGCAGAAGAATAATAAGTTGAGGAGCAATATGAAGAAGAGAGCAAGAAGAAGTGGAAGGAGGAGGAGATGGAGAAGAAGGATTCGGACAAGAAGAAGAAGAAGAGGAAATATAAAAAGAAGAAGACGAAGAAGAAGAAGAAGAAGAAGAAGAAGAAGAAATGGAAGAGTGTGGAGAACAAGAAGAAGAAGAAGGAGAATAAGAAGGAGATGAAGAAAAGAAGGGGAAGAAGGAGAAAAAGGAGGAGGAGAAGAAGAGGAAGAAAAAGAAGGAGAGAGGAACTGAAGGAAGCAAAAAAGAAGAAGAATAATAATAATAATAATAATAGTAATAATAAGAAGAAGAAGAAGAATAATAAGAAGAAGAGGAAGAAGAAGATGATGAAAGAAGAAGAAGAAAAAAAAGATGAAGAAAGAAGAAGAAGAAGATTAAGAAGAAGAAGAAGATGAAGGACAAGAAGAAGAAGAAGATTAAGAAGAAGAAAATTAAGAAGAAGAAGAAGAAGGAGAAGGCGATGAAGAAAATGGAGAAGGAGAAGAGGAAGGAGAAAGTGAAGAAGAAGAAGTAGAAGAAAAAAAGGAAGTAGGAGAAAGGGAACAAGAATAATAATAATAATAATAATAATAAAAGAAGATAGGGAAGAAGAAGAAGTGGAAGAGGAAGAAGAAGAAGAAGAAGACGAATAAAAATAAGTAGAGGAGGCAGAAGAAGGAGAAGAAGGAGAAGAAGAAGAACAAGAAGAACAAGAAGAAGAAGAACAATAAGAAGAAAAAGAATAAAAAGAAGGTGAAGGAGAAGTACAGGATGAAGAAAAAAAGGGGAAGAAAAAGAACAAGAAGAAGAAGAAGAAGAAAAAGTTGAAGTAGTAGTATTGGTGTAAGAGAGGAAGAAGAAGAAGAAGAAAAAGAGAAGGAAGAAGAGGAAGACGGAGAAGTAGTAGAAGAAAAAGAAGAAAAAAACTAAAAGAAAAAGAAGGAGAAGAAGAAGAGGAGAAGGAAGAAGTTTAAGAAGAAAAAGAAGATATTGATGATGATGAAGAAGAAGAAGAAAGAGAAGAAGAAGAAGAAAAAGAAGAAGATGATGAAGAAGAAGACGAAGTAAAAGAAGAGAAGAAGAAGAAGAAGAAGAAAAAGATCTAGAAGAAGAAGAAGAAGAAGAAGAAGAAGAAGACAAAGAAGAGGAAGAAGGAGAAGAAAAAGATGGAAAAAATGTAAAAGGAGTAGATAAAGAAGTTGTTGATGAAGAAAAACAAGTAGAAGAAGAAGAAGAAGAAGAATAGAAAGAAGAAGGGGAAAAAAAGAAGAGAAAGAAGAAGAAGAAGAAGATAAAGGTTATGATGATGATGATGAAGTAGAAGAAAGAGAAGAAGAAGAAGAAGAAAATAAAGTTGGAGAATAAGAAGGAAAAGGTGTTGTAGAAGAAGTAGAAGAAGAAGGTAAAGAAGAAGAAGAAGAAGAAGATGTTGATGATGAAGAAGAAGAAGAAGAAGAATACGATGCAGAAGAAATAGAAGAAGAAGCAAGAGGTGGTGAAAAGAACAAGTAGTAGTAGTAGAAGAAGAAGAAAATAAGATGAAAAAGAAGGAGAAGGGGATGATGAAAGAGAGGGAGCAAAAGAAGAAAAAGATTTGGAGTAAGAAGAAGAAGAGAAAAAAGAACAAGAAGATGAGGAAAGAGAAGAAGAAGAAGAAGAAGAAGAAGAAGAGGAAGAAGAGGAGGTAGTAGTAGTAGTAGTAGTAGAAGAAGAAGAAGAAGAAGAAGAAGAAGAAAAAGAATTAGAAGAATGATAAGAAGAAGAAGAAGAAGAGGAAATATAAAAAGAAGAAGAAAAAGAAGAAGAATAAGAAAAGAAGAAGAAGATGAAGGGGAAGGAGAAGAAAAAGAAGAAGAAGAAGGAGAAAAAGGAGGCAAAGAAAAAGGAAAGAAGATGAAAATGGAGATAAAGAAGTGGAAGAAAAAGAAGAACAAGAACAAGAAGAACAAGAAGAAGATGAAGAAGAAGAAAAAGAAGAACAATAAGAAAAAGAAGAAGAAGAAGAAGAAGAAGAAGTGGAAGTAGAAGAGGATGAACAATATGAAGAAGAAGAAGGCAAAGGAGAAGAAGAAGTAGAAGAAGATGAAGAAGAAGAAGGGGAGAAGAAGGAAGAAGATAAAGTAGGAGAAGGACAAGAAGAAGAACAAGAATAAGAACAAGGAGAATAAGATGGAGAAGAAAAAGAAAAAGTAGAAGCAGAGGAAGTTGAAGAATAGGAAGAAGAAGAAGAAGAAGATTAAGAAGAAGAAGAAGAAGAACAAGAAGAAGACAAAGAAGAGTAAGAAGAAGAAGAAGAAGAGGAAGGAGAAGAAGAAGGAGAAGAAGAAGAACAAGTAGAAGAAGGAGAGAGAGAACGAGAAGAAGAAGTACAACAAGATGGAGACAAAGAAGAAGAAGAAGAAGAAGAAGAAGAACAAAAAGAATAGGAGAAGAAAAGAAGAAGTAGAGGAAGGTAAAGAAAAAGAACAAGTAGAAGAACAAGAAGAAGAAGATGATGGCAACGAAAAATAAGAAGAAGAAGAAGAAGAAGAATAAAAAGATAAAGAAGAAGCTGAAGAAGAAGAAGAAGGAGAAGATAAAGAAGTTGAAGAAGAAAAGGAAGAAGAAGAAGAAGAAAAAGAAGAACAAGAACAAGAAGAAGAAGTTGGGGAAGAAGAAGAAGAATCGGAAGAAGAATAAGAAGAAGAAGAAGGAGAAGTTGACGAAATATAAAAAGAAGAGAAGAAGAAGAAGAAGAAGAAGAAGAAGAAGAAGAAGAGTTAGAATAATAATAATAATAATAATAATAATAATAATAAGAAGAAGAACAATAAAAAGAAGAAGAAGGAGGAGGAGAAGAAGAAGAAGAAGAAGAAGAAGAATAAGAAGAAGAAAAAGAATAAAAAGAAGGAGAAGGGGGAGAAGTAGAGCACGAAGAAAAATGGGAAGAAAAAGAAAAACAAGAAGAAGAAGAAGAAGAAAAAGTTGAAGTAGTAGTATCAATAGAAGAGAAGAAGAAGAAGAATAAGGAGGAGAAGAAGAAGGAGAAGAACAAGGGGAAGAAGAAGAAGAAGAAGAATAAGAGGAAAAGGAGGATGAAGACAAAGAAGAAGATGGAGAAGAAGATGATGAAGAAGAAGAAGAAGAAGTGGGACATGAAGAAGAAGAAGAACAAGAAGAATAGGAAAAAGAAGAAGAACATGGAGAAGAGGAAGAAGAAAAAGAAAAGTGTAAAAAGAAGTAGAATGTCACGAAGAAGAGGATGAAGAGGAAGAAGAAGAAGAAGAAGAAGATGTTGAAGAAAGAGAAGAAGAAGAAGAAGAAGAAGAAGATTAAGAAGAAAAATAAGAAGAAGAAAACAGAGAAGGAGAACAGGAAGGAGAATGAGAAGAAGAAGACTAACAAGAAAATGAAGAATAAGAAAGGGAAGAAAAATAATAACAATAATAATAAGAAAAAAGGAAAGAAAAGAAGAAGAAGAAGAAGAAGATGGAGAAGAAGAAGAAAAAGAAGAAGAAGAAGAAGCGTAAGAAGAAGAAGAAGTAAAGGAAGAAGAAGAAGAAGAAGAAGAAGAAGAAGAAGAAAGGGAAGAAGAAGGGGAAGTGGAACAAGGAGAAAAAGTAGGAGGAGAAGAAGAAGAAGCAGAGAAAAGGAAAAATATTAAGAAGAAGAAGAATAATAAGAAGTTGAAGAAGAAGTAGAATTAGATGAAGAGGAAGAACAAGAAGAAAAAGAAGAAGAAGAAGAAGATGGAGGAGGAGGAGAAGAAGAAGTTGATGAAGAAGAGGAAGAAGAAGAAGAATAAAAACAAAATGTGAAGAAGAAGATGAAGAAGAAGAAGAAGAAGAATAAGAAGAAGTAGAAGTAGTAGTAGAAGAAGAAGAAGTAAAAGGAGAAGAAAAAGAAGAACTAGAAGAAGAGGAAAAGGAAAGGGAGAAGATGGAGGAGGAGAACAAGAAGAGCAAACTCAGGAAAAGGAATAAGAAGTTGAAGAAGGAGAAGAAGTGGAAGAAGAAGAAGAAGAAGGAGAAGTTCAAGAAGTAGAGGAAGAACAAGAAGAAAAGGATGAAGAAGCAGAAGGGGAAGAAGTAGAAGAAGATTATGATGAAGAAGAAGATGAACAAGAAGAAGAAGGAGAAGATGAAGAAGTCAAAGAAGAAGAAGAAGAAGAAGAAGAAGGAAATAGAGAAGAAGAAGACGGAGAAGAAGAACAGGATGATGATGATAATGAAGAAGAAGAAGAAGAAGAAGAAGAAAAACTAGAAAAAGAAGTAGAAGAAGAAGAAGAATAACAATAATAATAATAAGATGTTGATGATGATAATGATGACGATGATGATGATGAAGAAGAAGAAGGAGAAGAAAAAGAAGCAAAAGAAGAAGTGATAGTAGTACAAGAGAAAGAAAAAAAAAGGAGGAGGAGCGGATGAAGAAAGAGAGGGAGGAGAAGAAGAAGAAGAAGAAGAAGAAGAACAAGAAGAAGAAACAGAGGAAGATTAAGAAGAAGATGAAGAAGAACAAGAAGTAGACAAACGAGAAGAAGAAAAAGAAGATTTTGAAGAAAGAAAAGAAGAAGAAAAGGGAGACGAAGAAGAGGATGAAAACGAAGAAGATGAAGAAGAAGAAAAGGGAGACGGAGAAGAGGAAGGGGAAGGAGAAGAAGAACAACAACAAAAAGAAGAAGAAAAAGAAAGGGAAGAAGAAGAAAAAGAATAATAATTAAAGGAAGAAGAAGAAGAGGTGGAAGAAGAAGAGGAAGAGGAAGGACAAGAAGTTGGAAAGAAGAAGAAAAAAGAAGAAGAACAAGGAGGAGACAAAGAAGAAAAAAGAGAATTAGAAGAAACGTGAGAAGGAGATGAGGAAGAACAAGAAGAATAAGAAGAAGAGGAGGATGAAGAAGACGTAGAAGAAGAAGAAGAAGAAAAAGAAGAAGAAGAGAGAGAAGATGAAAAGAAGAAGAAGAAGAGGAAGATGAAGAAGGAGAAGAAGAAAAAGTAGAAGGCAAAGAAGAAGAAGAAGAAGAAGAAGAAAAAGAAAAAGAAGAAGGAGAAGAAGAAGATGTTGAAGAAGAAGTAGAATATGGTAAAGAAGAAGATGGAGATGAAAGGGAAGAAGAAGAAGAAGAACAAGAGGAAGGAGAAGAAGATGCTAAAGAAAAAGAAGTAGAAGGAGATGAAGAAGAAAAAGGAGAAGAAGTTGAAGAAGAAGAAGAAGAAGAAAAGAAAGAATGAGAAGAAGAAGAAGAAGAAGAAGAAGCAGAGCAAGAGAAAGGAGAAGAAGATGAATGGAAAGGAGGAGGAGGAGAAGAAGAAGAAGAAGAATAAGAATGAGAAAAAGGAGAAGACGAAGAAGTAGACGAAGAAGAAAAAGAAGAAGAATTAGAAGAAGAAGAAGAAGAAGAAGAAGAAGAAGTGATCGATGAAGAAGAAGATGAAGGTTAAGAAGAAGAAGGAGAACAAGAAGATGAAGAAGATGGCAAAGAAGAAGAAGAAGAAGAAGTAGAAGAAGTGCAAGAAGAAGAAGAAGAAAAGGAAGAAAGGAGAAGAAGGAGTAGCAGAAGAAGAAGAAGACAAAGAAGAAGAAGAAGAAGAAGCAGAAGAAGAAGAAGAGGTAGAAGGAAAAGAAGAAGAAGAAAAAGAAGGAGAAGTAGAGGAAGAAGAAGAAGAACAACGAGTAGGAGAAGAACAAGAAAAAAAAACAAGGGAAGGAAGAAAAAGATGTAAAAGAAGAAGAACTTTGACAAGAAGCAGCGGAAGAGGAACTAGAGGAAGAAGTGAAAAAGAAGAAGAAGAAGAAGAACGGGAAGAAGAAGAAGACAAAGAGAAAGAGCTAGAAGAAGAAAATAAAGAAGAAGAACAAGAAGAAGAAGAACATGGAGAATAAGGAGAAGAAGTGGAAGAAGAAGATAGGAAGAAGAAGAAGAAGCTAGGAAGAAGAAGAAGAAGAAGAAGAAAAAGGAGAAGTAGAA
>JAIUJO010000320.1:0-2500 GCA_023846275.1 Vanilla planifolia | reverse complement strand
GAACGAAAAGAAGAAGAAGAAGAAGAAGAAGAAGAAATAGAAGAATTAAAAGAAGAAGAAGAAGAAGAGAAAGAGCAAGAAGAAGAAGAAGAAGAAGAAGAACCAGAAGTAGAGGAAGAAAAAGAATGAGGAAAAAGAAGAGAAGATGAAGAAGAAGAAGAAGAAAAGTATGAAGAAGGAAAAGGATATGATAAAAGAAAAAGACAAGAAGATGAAGCAGAAGAAGAGCAACAAGAAGACGATGAAGAAGAAGACGAATTTTAGGAGGATGATGAAGAATAAGAGCAAAAAGAAGTGCAAGGAGGAGAAGAAGTAGAAGAAAAATTAGAAGAAGAAGAAGAAGAAGATGATGAAGCAGAAAGAAGAAGAAGAAGAAGAAGAAGAAGAAGAAGAAAAAATACAAAAAGAAGAAGAAGATGAAGACGAAATGGAAGAATGCGGAGAAGAAGAAGAATAACAAGGAGAATGAGAACGAGACGAAGAAGAAGAAAGAGAAGAGGAAAAAAAATAAGGAGAAGAAGAAGAAGAGGAAGGGAACGAGGCAAAGAACAAGAAGGAGAAGAAAACAAAGAAGAAGAAGAAGAAGAAGAAGAAGTAGAAGAAGAAGAAGAAGTAGAAGAAGAAGAATAATAAAAAGAAGAAGGAGACGAAGAAGAAGAAGGAAAAGAAGAAGAAGAAGTAGAATAAGAAGAAGAATAAAAAGAAGAAGAAGAAGAAGTAGAAGAAGAAGAAGAAGTAAAATAAGAAGAAGAAGAAGAAGAAGAAGGAGAAGAAGAAGAAGAAAAGAAGTGAATGAAGAAGAAGAATATTAAGGGGAAGAAGAAGAAGGAGAACAAGATGAAGAAGAAGAATGCAAAGAAGAAGAAGAAGAAGAAGAGGAAGAAGTAATAGTAAAAGAAGAAGAAGATGATGATGATGATGAAGAAAAGTAGGATGAGGAGTGCAAGAAGAAGAAGAAGAAGAAGAAGAACAAAGGAAAGAAGAAGAAGGATAAGAAGAAGAAGAGGAAGAAGGAGGAAAAGAAATGGGAGAACTTGAAGGACAAGTAGTGGAAGAAGAAGAAGAAGAAGAGGGAGAAGGAGAGGGACAAGTAGAAGAAGAACAACAAGTGGAAGAAGAAGAAGAAGAAGAAGAAGAAGAAAAAGAAGAAGAAGAAGAAGTTCGACAAGAAGAAATGGAAGAAGAGGAAGAGGAAGATAAAGAATGAGAGAAAGAAGTAATAGAAGAAGAAGAGGAAGAAGATGAAGAAGAAGAGGAAGAGAAAGAGAAGAAGAAGAAGAAGAAAAAGAAGAAGAAGAATATATAGAAGAAGTGGAAGAAGGAGAACAAAGAGAAGAAGGAGAAGAAGCTGAAGGAGAAGAAAAGAAGGAAGGACAAGGATAAGACTAAGGAAAAAGACAAGAAAACGAAGAAGAAAAGAAAGAGTAACAAGAAGAACGAGAAGAACAAGAAATAGAAGAATAAGAAGAAGAAGAAGAAGAAGAGAAAGAGCAAGACGAAGAAGAAGAAGAAGGAGAAGAAGAGGAAGAAGAAGAACGAGAAAAAAGAATAGAAGATGAAGAAGAAGAAGAAAAGTATGAAGAAGGAAAAGGATAAGATAAAGGAAAAAGACAAGAAGATGAAGAAGAAGAATAGCAAGAACAAGACGATGAAGAAGAAGAAGAATTTGAGGAGGATGACGAAGAAGAAGAGCAAGAAGAAGTGCAAGGAGGAGAATAAGTAGAAGAAAAATTAGAAGAAGATGAAGAAGAAGAAGAAGATGAAGCAGAAGAGAAAATGCAAAAAGAAGAAGAAGAAGAAGACGAAAGGAAAGAATGTGGAGAAGAAGAAGAAAAAGGAGAATGAGAAGGAGACAAAGAAGAAGAAGGAGAAGGAGAAAAATGAGGAGGAGAAGAAGAAGAGGAAGTGAAGGAGGCGAAGAGCAAGAAGAAGAAGAAAACTAAGAAGAAGAAGAAGAAAAAGAAGAAGAAAAAGAAGAAGAAGAAGTAGAAGAAGAAGAAGAAGAAGAAGAAGAATAAGAAGAAGATTTAGATGAAGAAAAAGAAGAGGAATAGGAAGAAGAAGAGGAGGAGGAAGAAGAAGAAGAAGAAGAAGAAGAAGGATAAGAAGAAGAAGAAGAAGATGAAGCAGAAGAAGAAGAAGAAGAACAAGAAGAAGAAGTTGAAGAGGAAGAAGAAGAAGAAGGAGAAGAAGAAGAAGAATAATAATAAGTAGAGGAAGAAGAAGAAGGAGAAGGAGAAGAAGAAGAAGAAGAAGAAAAGAGCAAGAAGAAAAAGAATAAGAAGAAGAAGAAGAAGACTGAGAAATAAATGAAGAAGAAGAAGAAGAAGATTATGATGAAGTGGTAGCAGCAGTAGAAGAGCACAAGCAGAAGAAGAAGGAGGAGGAGGAAGAGGAGGAGGACGAGGACGAGGAGGAGAAGGAGAAGAAAAAGAGGAAGAAGAAGAATAAGAAGAAGAGGATGAAGATGAAGAAGAAGATGTAGAAGAAGAAGATGAAG